>OY757188.1:100089514-100124514 GCA_963583895.1 Melanophora roralis | reverse complement strand
TTTGAAATTTGGAAATTGAGAAAAATTAATTTTTAGCTTTCACAGACATGTATCAATTTAGCAGTGGAAAAGTGATATGTAAAATACGTCCCGTGTGAAAGAACTTTAAGTCCTATAAATTTTAAGGTTTCATATTTGTACAAACACGCATACACAAAGCAAATATTATTGAAATTCACAAGAGTATTAGGGATTTTAAAGTCATTAGAGGAAAATCAACAGTATTTCAGCATATGGATGTACAAGTACACATAGTTGACTGACGGAAGAAATGTATGAAAAGACATATTTAATAAGCAACCATCTGTAATAATACAAGCAAATAAACAACAAGCAGAAAAGTTGTAAAGGATATAATATGAGTTCAAATGAAACTGATAAGGATTAATAACATGAAAAGAAAAAAGTAGAATTGGTGAATATTCAGATTAAGAATTTATGCAACAAATGAAAATAATTCAATCAAATACTAAACAAATTGTGAAAAAGAAAAAAAAATTCTAAACTATAAAAATTAAAATTAGCCTTCCAATAATTTCATAATATAAATACGAAATAGCATGTTTAAAGTTGTTTAAAAATAATGGGCTTAAAATTTATATTCAACCGTTTTTATTTTTCATAACTAAAGCTAAAAAGGTCAGAATTTAAAATCATTACATTAATAGCGATAATTTGTGAACATTAAGTTAAATGGCGGTTCATTTTACTTAATACAAAATTAAAAAAAAATATTTCCATGTTAATACGTGTCTTTTCCCCACCTTAAAATTTTTTTTTAAGAATAAAAATTGAAAAATTAAAACAACTTTATTTGTGTCAAATCTTGTGCCGCAAAAATCAAACGAGTTCTGTGGCTAAAGAAAATTTAGTTTTGAGAAACGTAACAAAAATTATTTATGATATTTTGCGATAACTGCAAGCAAAAGATATAGACTTTTAAGTTTTTAACGAAATACAATTAAACAAAAACGGAATGTTTGCAAGAAAAACTGGATTTAATATTGATTTATGTTTTTCAAAAATGTAAAGTTCAAAGCAGTGTAATGAATGTACAGGGTGTCCGGGGGCAGATAAATATTTTTAAACTTAAATAAAAATTCCTAATAATTGACACAAAGTTTTATTAAGATCATTGAGCGATAGATTGGAAATGCTGTTTTTTTAAAGAGTATGTCATCTAGATGTCTTCCGTCGAGTTTTACACACTGTTAAAAAATGCAGCCTTGTATTCCGCGCCTCAAACTACAGAAAACTTGGTTCAATCGAGCTGTTTTCTCGAAGAATATTTTCCTTTAAAGCCACTAGAGGTTGGGGATTGTCATTTTAAACCCACTCTTTGAGGAAGGCTTATCAAAAATTAATGGAAGTTTGATCGGGCGACCTCGGTGACCATGAGATGTTCCCAAGTGAATGATCAGTTTTTGAGGAAAATTTTTTTAAAGCAAATTCATCAAAGTTTTGGCTGTTTGTATAGTCGCCCCATCTTGTTGAAACTACGTGTGTAAAGAGTACAATGGATAAGGTCGCAGGCTTGGCAAAAAGAATTCTCTAATCATGCGTCAATAATTTTCACCATTAACATTCGTCGCTTGGCCTTAGAAATTTTCGAAAAAAATGGTCCAATTATCTCATGCGTGAACAAGGGACACCAAACTGTTAGCCTGGGGTATTGCAATAGTTTTTGATGTTTCAATCGAGGGTTGCGGGTTCTTTGGGACAAATAATGGCAGTTTTGCTTTTTGACGTGGCAACAGTAATGAGCCTTGTCGCTCCACAAAATGGGATTTACAGTGCGAAAACGTTAAACAAAAATTTTTGCGTAAATCAAAGTCGCCTTCTTTAAGCTCTTTAATGATTTTAATTATAAATTAATTAAACTTCAGATCCTTTTTTAAAATTTCATGAATAATCGCCCTTGGAAGTCCCAGGGAGGCTGCTCTTTTTCATATTGAATGTCGCGGACTTTCACGTAAACTGATTTCAATCATTTCCATGTTTTCGGAAGTTCTTGAAGATCGACTGGGCCATGTCCGTGGGACATTCATAGCCAAAGCAGTTGCGCGGAATCTATGCACCCACGAACGAATTAAATTTACACTTGCTTCATTACGTATTCACTGATTACCAAACTTTGAACAAAATTGTCGAAGAGCAATTACGAAAGAATCATTACTCTTAAAAAATTTCTCCACAGCAAATGCGCAATGCTCACTCGACCACTGCAACAACGTGGCTGACAAATCCGCGCAATCGATAACTCCAACGGTTTCACACTCCCTCCGCACCGTTTATTACTTTTTAAAATAATCGTATTTAAAAATATAAATTTGCCACCAGACACCCTGTATTTAAAAAAAGTTATAGAAAACATGTTCAAACAAGTACACAAGTAAATTGCCATAAATGTTAAAATGCAATGCAAAATGCCATTTTTTATCTAAGACAGTGGCAAGGAAAAATGGCAGTTAAATTGCAAATAGAGGCTTACAAAAATATACAAACATGCATACATACGCGAATATATTTATACAACTATTTCTTTTATATATTTAACTATAAGTTAAGAATATTGAAGATTTATTATCACTTAATATTAATGTCAATGTTTCTGTCAATATGCTCTTCAACATCCAAGTCATTGTCTATGCCAATGATAAAGTTCTCACCTAACTAAACAGCGAATCACAAATATTTTTTAATTAACAATTTGCAAATGGAATAAAAAAATAATGAATTTTTCAATTAAAATTTGAAGTTTTATTAAAAATATTTAATCAATTTCAAAATATAATTCAAAATTTTATCTCAATTTGCTAAGGTTTTAAGTAGGGTTTGTTGCAATGTAAATTGGTCTATATGCATTTAATTGACTCTTATACCAAATCGTCAGTAGGCTGCAACTAAGGTCTTGAAACGCCTCATTATCATTGTCTGCCTTTATATAATAACTTCAATAAACCTATTGAGAATTACAAAAAACAAGTCACAACCTTCAAGATTTTTTTTTAAAAACCCAACAAACCATTTATCGCCATTTCCACGTTGTTAAATTCTGCGTTAAACGACCAAAATATTTTCTAAAAGGTCTTTCCTTAAGAAAAAATAGTTTTTTTTTAGAAATATTGGAACAAATACGACTAAAGACACTTTAAAATACCGTAAAAATTATATATTTGTCCCGTTATCAAAAATATTTTACACAACACGATCTCAATGTCAAATATCTTAAAGATTCAAATTTGTAAAGTCACACCCATCATAGTCTTTAAGTGGCCATTGTGAGTAGAAATTGTGTTCTTTCAGCATGACATTTTTGAAAATTATTGACCATTTTCAAATAAAAATTTTGAATTATTTGAGTAGTAAGCACACATGTAAGTAAAATTATCACACCCGTCACAATTGAGCTGTCCGTCTGTACCTCTTTGTTATCTATTAAAAAAGATTTGAAAAATACTCAAACTCATAGTAAAACTGAACAGAAATAACTTAGATGCTAATACTGTGCTAATAATAAAAAAATATTTAAAAAAACCGGTAAAAAATATCTAAAAATATTTTACAACTTATTAAAATTTCGTGAAATATTTTTATATTCATAATTAATAAAAGAAACTTTTTTAAGCTCTTAAATCGCAGAAACCTTAGAAGAAGAAAATGCATTGTAAAACTAAAACTAAACTAAACTTCTCTAGCGTTCTTCTTTTTCTTCATAAATTTTTAATTAACTTTCAATTAAATTTTTTTATTTTGTTATTGCTGTAAGCAGCTAGTGCTGATACTATAAATCTTTTTTAAATCAATAAAAAAGTTATAGGAGTGGTAGTTGAGGGTGCCAGTGGCGCAAGATAAATATTGAAAACTCAATCAATATTGGACGGTATAACCAAGAACAAGTAGCGACCGCCTTTAGCAAAACAACTTAAATAAAAGAAAAGACAATAAAATTAGGGGTTTTTAAATAACTTGTAAGTTTTTTTAAGTTGTTAAAAGCATTTCATTTAATGAGACATAACTGTTGTCAAATATTTTCCTTTTTGAGGCTGAAAATATATAAGTGGCAATACTGTTTTGATACAACTGATTTGCTAGTCATTAACAATTTTTGGCGAGCACTAAAAAATTCTGGATCATCAACTATTTAGCTGCCTTATGAACCAAAACAAATGGTTAATGTATCACTATGAGTTAAGGCCCTGGCAAGGCATATCGATACAAGGTGGCCGCAATAGCGGACGGAAATTTTGACTCTCTTTTTTTATATGAAGATTGACGCATCATTAAAAAAGAGTTTCAATTTTAGTGTTAAACTCCATATAAAAAAAGCAGAGAGTAAGAGAATGACACTCTTAACTTTTTTCTTACAATCACCTTGTATCCATACGCCTTGGGACCTGATAAGTCTGGGTTCGGTCTAAAATTACACTTTTTTTGGGGTGGCTTTTGATCAGTGGATGTTATTCTTTTATATTTGTTAAGTCTGTTACATAAATTTTGCATTAGTTACCCCCTGATAAGTAAACATATATTTATGTCGCTACCTTAATATAAAAAGGGCCTAATTCGTATTTTTGAGAAGATATTCTTACAGCTTAATGTTATATGTAAGCAGGCTATTTATCGAAATAAACGAAAATCTGGACTTATAAAAAAATACGAGCTAGGTTATTTCTATATTAAGGTAACGATATGCAGGCGACTGGTGTGTTTAACAAAGCAAAGCAGATGCAACCAACAAAATAACGGATTGGCGGACATGCTTATGCCGGCTCTGAAAATAGTTCTGGGTCGATCGATATAACTGAAAGCAGGTCTCAGGCTGTTATCCCCACAGTTCATATTCTCTGGCACCAAATTTTATATTAAAGGCTACAATACCAAAATTTAAAGGCCATTGCTTCTGTTTTTTACGGGGAGGTTTGGCATTTTTTCATTCCTGAAATCCACCCCGATTTTAATTTTTAAAATCAACCAAAAAAATTCCCTAAAAAAATAAATAAAAAAGGGCCACAATTTACAAAATAAAAAATGCCTCCAAAAATAACAGAAAATGCTTTAAAAAATTAACGGCTTTTTTAGGGAAAGAAAAAGGACCCCAAAATAATTTTGAAGGAGGAACTGAAATAAGAAAAGCACCAAAGTTAAAATAAGCAACAAATTTACATTTTTACATACATGGAGCAAAACTAAGTAAAGATATATTTTTTTGGAAAGTTGGCACATAATTTCGCTTCTAGGACGAAATAAATTTGTATGACATATCCTTGGGCTATGCCCAACTCTGGTGTTTTTAAGCCGCCGTCCTTGCTGTGACCTTCGGAAGATGTTTACGCCCTTCTTCTTCTTAAAGATTCAGTGGGTTTAACAAAGTACTTTTGCCTTTGTCCTGGACAAAAGCTATAGCAAATCCGGTGGTTTGAATCCACAAGAATTTAAATTCATTATGCTCGGCTTAAGACCGACTCTCGACAAAATTTTCAGCGAAACCTTAGGGCAACGTTTATTCCTCTAAGAAAGCTTATTTTGAAAAGGTGTCATTATATTTCGCTTCCAAAACGAATAATTTTTTTAAAACATATCCTTAGGCTATGCGCAAAAAGCAATTTAGATAGCAGGCCGTTGAGCGGGCGCAAAATATTTAAGCTCGTCGGCGGTTCGGATGCGCCAGAGCTTAAATATTATATGTAGTCGTTATTTCAACAACGAAAAATCAAAAGAATCAACAATTGTCACTTATGAAAAATAGCCCCAAAGGTTTAAGTTGTTGTTTTCAATGTAAAAATTTGGGGCAATTTTTCATCTTTGGGACTATTTCATCAATTGGGGTCCTTTTTCCTTCTCTATAAATATCATTAATTTTCTTGGGCTATCTTGCTCTTTTTATGGTAATTTTTTTATTTTCGAAATTAGGGAGATTTTTCTTTTTTTTTTTAAAGACTATTTTCATTAAGTGCTTTGGTTCCATTTTAAATTGGGTCACTTTTAAGAAAACGTTAGGTTAGGTAGAACCGTTAAAGGAAAGGATACAGCTCACTTGGTTCTGCTTAATTCGGTCCTTTTGTGTTACCTGGAGAGGCAAATAGAATATGTTGATATGAAAGGAAAGAGGAAATTTTAGAGAAGGATAAGAAAGAAAGAACAAAATAATGAAGCAGACTTACCAGGGTCTCTGGTGGGAATCGAACCCATAACCCCCAGACTGGTAGACTCGTGGACTTACCACTGATTTACCGGGGCACCCCATTATTTTTCTTAAAAAAAAACTCAAATGCGTTTTTCTCGGAAGCTAAAGGACTTAGAGTGAAAAGGGAAAAAATCTTTAAAACGTTTTTCCTGGAAACTAAAGGACTTCTACATAATGAGAAGGGAACACAATAGCTTGTCATTCCCTTTGTTATTTCTACAATATTCTTTGCCATATTCTTCTGTCCGTCCGATGAAAATAAGCTTCCGCAGCAAAGTAACATTTCAAAGACAGCGTTTTAGTGTCAGACTATTAAAAAAAATATCCTTTAGATGATATCTACTTAAAATATCATTAAGAATGGTTTTCTATGGCCCAAGATAAAACAAAAGTTCTGACGTTTTTCATACCAGATATCTCGGAAACTATTGCAGATATTGACTTTATTGGCTTTTAACCTGCCATCAAAAAGTAACAGAATAAATTTTTTATTTAAAAAAAAATTTTTTTACAAATTTTTGATTTTTAGTTTAGCTTTAGTTCATATAATTTCTTTTTTATTAGAAGAAATTATTATTTTCCGTCAATGTTGAAAGAAACTTTCAATTTGAAAAAAGCTGATTCTTCTACCGCTACTAGCGGTGCAGAGTTATTCCAAATAAAAATGAAAAACTGGCCTTTGAAAACAACTTAGTTGGATCGGCTAACTGGGTAAACGAAAAATTCATTGCGAAGGTTTTACTTATGTATCGGCACAACCGATAGCAAAAACTTTATGGATTTTTTTATATTAAACTAAATTATGTAACTACAAAAAAACAAAAGTTTTTCTAAACGTTGAATATTTAGCAGCAATTTTTGACTGTGTTACTGTCAAAAGTTCCAGCCAACCCAAGTTTATGTGTGTCAATTATATGTTTGCAAAACTTAGTGAACAAAATATCATTTAATAATTATTGGTGAATTTTGCCTTTAAACATATTATCTGATAACGTTCTTCATTAAAAAGTTTTTAGATTTCAATCACTAAACAACAACATTAGTTTAACATTGAACACTAAAGAGAAAAGTTTGCTTCGATAGCAGATTCGATGGCATATTGTTGTTTTCATATACACAAATGGACACCTTATCTGTATCCTTACAACTTCAAAACTGCTAAAGACTTTTAACAAAACAACTGAAATCAATATTAATAAAGTTAATTTTAAAGATGGAAAAATTAAAATATTTAACAGTCAAAAGAACAAGTTTCTACTTATATTTTTTCCTGCCAAAGTTGTTATGTTCATATATAAAGTTTGAAGAGCCTTTAGGGATAAACAATGTCCATATCAATGTTTCAAATCTGAATTGAGTCTATAATTCCACCTGTTTTATTGTTTCTTCCCCAATTGTCCCTCTTCTTCAATAAACATTTTTTATCCAGTAAAAGTTGTTACTTTTTTGTAATTTTCTTTAACATATTTTAATGTAACACATTAAAAATAAAATATGTCAAGGGACGTATACTTGTACACGAAACTTTAAGCCAGGTACCTACCCTGAAGGAAACGTGGGGGCAAGTGTCCTTATGCCACCACTTTTGCAGACTGTTTTGGTGTTTTTTTTTGTGGCATGGACATTGCCAGTGGTATGGCTAGTCCATCGTACTGTAGACTAAAATTGCTGAAAGTTACTTACTAGGGAAAAAACTGGTTCCAGTGTTTACTTTTGCCCCAAAAGAACTACCTAGTCAGTAGTATAAATGTCATTATTGGAATTTCGATGGCACGCTAATGTTAAATGTCTATAGCAAAAAGCCTTAACTGGAGTATAACTTGTCAGTAGTAATGATAATGATAATGTCAACAGTTAATAACCAGAGTTTCAATATTGACATTTCCTGCAGGGCACCTTCCTACAAACATTTATATATACTTTACCTATATAGCTGCACACCCATGTTTAAGTCCTAAATTATTGGAAACGAAAGAATAAAACGAAAAAAATTTAGTAAAAAATAATGAAAATCAAAGTATACAAGAAAACTAAGATTGCGATAACAAAAGAAAATTCGATTATTGCCAAAATTTAGTTTTAGTTAGTTTTTTATTCTCTAGTATAGTATAGTAGATATTGATAACGAGGGTGGATTACTTGCATTTTCCACAGAACAACAATTAAATTTCTTTAAGTTAAGAATGTGCAATGAAAGCATACAAAGCCAGTAAGAGATAAAGCCGATCAGTGTAGTTGTAAGGAAAGAGGTGTGGAGAGGGGGGGGGGGGGGAGGCCAATACTTCAGGAGTGATTAAATACCTTAAATCATAGGCAAACATACAGGCTACTTTTTAAGTAAAACTACAAAAAATATTTATGGGTGATGGAAGGTAGTGTTATTTACTTATTGAAAATCGTACAGGTGATATTAGAACCATGAGCCAGGACAAACACACTGTGAATTGTCCGATTTCCGCTTAGAGGAAAATACTGCACTTTCCTTGGCAGAATTACACTTTTGTTTTAACCAGATAGCCCATCCCATTTGTTCTACAGCGCCAGAGCTATTTATATAACAACACATTTCATCAATCCTCTAAACGAAAGTCTCCTCCAACCAGGACTATCGATATAGTGCAGTGAGCCTTGAACTTCATTTATGTTATACCATCAAACAATTTCACTATCTCTATACAGAGCTCCAGTGTCTTCAAAATGTAATGATAATTTATTTTTTTAGCCCCCCGTTAACCCTCCTTACCTTTACCTGTAAGTTTTTTTAACGCCCCTAGGAGCACGTGGGGTTCAAAAGGCTCTAATCTTGCAAATCCATTGATGTGCACTTAATTTTATTTCAATTATTATCCAACGATCAGGCTGCCATTAGGCCTCTGACTAATGTCTACATATAAGGGAGCTGGCAACTGAGTTCTTGATATCCTAACGAAGAATAGCAGAGATCATGAAAAAAATGGTCGATATGTCTCACTCCGCTTCCAAAATTAGTGCAGATGGGTACATTGGGAGATGCTCTCATAACTTTTACTTTTAAAGGACAGAAGTGAATTTCCGATGTTGCAACAAAGATGACAGGCTTATGTTACTGGTCATGCAGTTTTGCAATTACTCTTTCCTTTTTACCCTTTTTTTTTAAATAACTTTTGTATAAGTTGCCAGGACGCAAAAGAGGAAAACATTATATGTATCCTTGTTACGTTTTGTGCTCTGGTCTTGGGTAACGTGTTATTACAATCAACCATTAAAATTTAAACAATTTTTATTTAGTTTGTAAAACATTGCTATGAACCATTAATATTCCCCAAGACCTTTAAAAATTCTCATTTGGTTTATAACTAGTTTGGGATAAAGGCAACACTTTGTTGAAAGAAAGAAAAGCAACAACCAATTCTACTCGTTTTATGTTTTAAATCTTCCTCTTAAAGGCTACTTCAACCAAAGCCTTAGCAGACGGGTCTGAAAGAGGAAGAGCCATTAGACGAAGTTTGTTCGTTTGACAAGCCGGCAACAACTAGGGATCTTAGGCCAACAATTTATTCGCAAGTGGTGATGCCTTTTGACATAGCTACCGTATGGGCGCAGAAATACTGGACAAATGCTTCTTTACCTTCCAATCTTCCTCTCTCTCTCTCTCTCTCTCCATTTCAAAGGTACCACAAAACGACCAAATAATAATCAAAGTTAAATACATAACTTTTTACTTTTTACCAATCCTCGTAACCTTTAGCTAGAAACGGTTTTCGATTTCTTAAATTTTTTGCCAAAAAAAACTGAACAAAACTTACACCTGCAAATTTAAAGAAATAAAAAACAAAAAACTTAAAATAAAAGAAAATTTGCCCTGATTAATAGTTTTGTCTGCTTGGGTGGATTTAAGGTATTTATTTTTGAAATTTTCTATTTTCCACATTTAAAACAACTAAAGGAAAATTAAATTGAAAACTAAAGCCATAGACTTAAAAATCCTATATTCTGGTATTAGAAAAAAAACAACAATAAATTGTCTAATATTGTTCAACTAAACCATTCATTAAAATCAGCCTTCAAGGTAGGTTAAAGATTTACTTGCCTTAATTCCTAAGACAACTAAGGCCAGGACCTTTATCTCCTGCAACAAAACATAAGGTTTTCGTTTAGTAACATCTTAAAGCGCGCTGTCATTTGTAGCTTTTTTAGGGGATTTTTTTAATATTATTTTATTTTAAAGGCAAAATTTTATTTTTAAACTTTTGATGCTTGACAATATTTAAGGTGTTTAGTGCAGTGCAGTGGCAGAACTAGGAGCTGAAATGCCCAATAATACTTCGCAAAAAAATTAAGTTTTACTTTATATCTTCGCTGCTGTTTTTTTCCTTGCCTTAGGATAGTACAGGCTTGAACGTTTTTTTCCGTTTTCCTGTGTTTTTGTGTGTGTCTGTGTTTTTGCAGTTAACGATACTATCGACCACATATGAGCCTTGTTGTTTGTTGTTAATTTGATTTCCTAGTTAGTTTCATTGAAAGAATGCTAAAGTTTATTTTGGAAATCAATAGTGTGGCCGCAAGGAAAATCCAGCAATAATACACAGATGGAAAGCAAAACAAGAGAAAAGCGCTACGATTTTATATTGTTTGAAATAACACATAAGACATGCGTTAAAAATTTTAAAAATTCCCTTAAGAAATGTATTGACTGTTACTTTGACAAAATTTTATATAGAAAATTTTAATGAATTGGAAGATGGCAAAGAGATTGAAATACATAATTTTAAGGGGGATTTTCCTTTAAAAACTTTCATCTATTGATCATGGTTTGTACCTGAAAAAATGTACTGAGTGCTACCCATAGCTTTTTAATTTATTTAAAAATTGTTTGGACTTAACTGAGAAGTTTTTTATTGAAGCCGATGTGGGCTTCAAGCAACGTCGAAGCTGCAGTCTATGAAAAATACAAGGTTCGTAAAAAATGTATTGAGCGTTACCTTTGAAAATTTTTCAAACAAAAAAATTTCTTTAAATTAAGGGATTAAATAATTTGACGCTAGCACAAAACCAACAAGATTTTTAAATAATAAAATCTTCAATGGTTTTAACAATCAGGCATGGTTTAATAATTTAAAATATTGTTGAGCGTTACCCATATTATTTTTTATTTATTTTTATATTATTGTGACTTAATTAAGAACATTTTAGTAAAGCTCATCAAACACTTCATCTCTCAAATGTTTAATATTGCAAATATTGAAATGTTCTACAAAAAATATAGAATTCATAAGTATATGTATTGAGTGTTACGTGGAAAAACAACCTGAATTTAAAAATTTTAAAAATTATAAATGCCAGTTTAGAAGAAGAAACTTTTTAAATAATTAAAAAAAGATATGGATTTATGATTGATGATATTGACTTTTAGTTTATAAAAATGTGCTTATTGCTACCCACAACTTTTAAGTTGATTTTAAAAAAAGATTGGACTTAATTGAAAGCAAATGCTAAAACACATTAAAAATTTAAAATCTGCATTGTTTTATATTAGTTGTATATGGGGTTGTAAAAAGGAAAAAATGTGTTGAGTGCTACTTAGGCAAAATTCTTGTAAATAAAATTTTTATCAATTAAAAAGCGAAAAAAATTGTACCAGCGCAAAAACAAAATGTATTTTTATAAAAAAAAATTGTAAAACGCTAAAAGATCAACTAGAGCTTGTAGTTAAAAAAAAGTCGAACTTTACCCCTAATGGAGGATTAAATATCTGAATTGCGGTAAATTTTAAAAATATATACAGAATTTGTACGAAAATGTATTGAGCGCTACCTTAGCAAAAAATCTCTGCTGTTCGTTTTTTCGAGTCTCTTCTAAGATTATTTAAAGTTTTTTATAATTTTTGTTTGAAAAATTCAGGTGACGCTGAAGTAAAGTTGAAGCAGATTTCAGAATTCGCGCAAAAAATCATTTGATAAGTCAAACGTTGAATTACAAAGTTAAGAAAACCGAAGATATCAATCCTAAAACACTATGAACCATATGAAAGTTTAAAGATTTCCAAAAAATCTAGAAGCTTTTTTAAAACTTAAAAAATATCTCAAATAAAAAATAATAATAATAAAAATATTTCAAATAAAACTTAAAAGAATTATACAGTTTTCTCAATTTATATCTCGAGTAACAGACAGTTAAAGACCTCATACTTTACTCAAAAAAATGTACAAAAAGAATTAACAAAAGTTTTAAAATCACAAATTTATTATTCCTTTGGATTTGTTTTATTTTAGGTAAAATTTAAATAAAATCCTTAACAATTTTCCACTACCCTAAATTACATTTGAATGTTTTAAAGTACCAAAGGATGTGCGTGGGATAATTTTCATAATTACAATCATATTTTACAGGTTTGATTTATAACACATTTATTCAAATAATTCTTATGCGCGCACACAAAAAGAAATTTAAATAAAAAGTCGAAAAAAACTGTCCCTAAATCTCTGACAAATTGAAAATCATGTCAGGTTTTATTATTTGAGCCAAACCAACGAACACAAACACCACTTAAACCTACACATTCAAATCCTCATGAAAACAAGGGAAAATCATACCTTTTTTGTTTAGCCAGTAAGGAAAATGGCACTAAAACGTGCCACCCACAATATGAAGATTTCAATAACTTTTTTATTTCTAAAGTAAAATATTTGTCATTATAATGTGCCATTCATTACTGGAGTAGAAAGTAATTCGTTTAACCAAATGCATGAATATAAATCAAACTTTGAAATGAACAATGACTCTGTCAGCTAACTGGGACAAAATGGATAAAAACAAAGAGAATCAAAAAAATAAAAGTGATTAAAAGCGAATCAGTAATGAATAAAACTTTTTTTATTTTTATTAAGATTTTACGAATGAGTTTAATAATTACAAAAGATTTTTCCTCTGAACAATAGTTGAGTTGAAAGGAAAAAGTAAATTCAGGCTTAAAAAAAGTTTTAAATTAATGAAAAACGAACCCCGTTTGTATAGTTTTTTGCGGAAAAATATTAAATTTATTGAAAAATTGAATTGAAAATGTTTATAAATGCATTTGAATTAGCTAATTTCCCTATTTAAAACAGACGTTGCACATTTTTACGCCAAATTGCGAAACATTGCCTAGTTTTTCGTGGAACCTTTTACCCAACCACTTGACCCTTTGATTATGTGAACGGGGGCAAAGATAGACAACATGCTCTACCATCTCCGATTCCTCCTTACCGTCACACATCCTACAATATTCTGTAGTGACGGGATTCAAGTTGCTTGTCATAGTCCTTACGGGACAGTGGCCACTTTGACCCTTGGTCAACCTATTGTTTGCTGAGCTCAGTCATTCCTTTTCTCCGACTTAAGGTTCGCCATGTCAAGCATCCATGCACTAGTTTTCCAATAATAATGACCCACAGATTCCTCCTTATATGTCACATCTACACCATTTCCAATTGTATTTCAGAACTTTCTAATTGTATTTCAGAAATTTCTAATTCAATTTCAGAAATTTCTAATTCAATTTCAGAAATTTCTAATTCAATTTCAGAAATTTCTAATTCAATTTCAGAAATTTCTAATTCAATTTCAGAACTTTCTAATTGTATTTCAGAAATTTCTAATTCAATTTCAGAAATTTCTATTTGTATTTCAGAATTTTCTATTTGTATTTCAGAATTTTCTAATTGTATTTCAGAATTTTCCATTTGTATTTCAGAAATTTCTATTTGAATTTCAAATGAAAAATTCTGAAATACAAATAGAAATTTCTGAAATACAAATGGAAAATTCTGAAATACAATTAGAAAATTCTGAAATACAAATAGAAAATTCTGAAATACAAATAGAAATTTCTGAAATTGAATTAGAAATTTCTGAAATACAATTAGAAAGTTCTGAAATTGAATTAGAAATTTCTGAAATTGAATTAGAAATTTCTGAAATTGAATTAGAAATTTCTGAAATTGAATTAGAAAGTTCTGAAATTGAACTAGAAATTTCTGAAATACAATTAGAAAGTTCTGAAATACAATTGGAAATGGTGTAGAGCGGAGCCACTACGAATGAGTTTGTAAGCAATTTCATTGCCTATTGTGTCGCAGTGTCCCGGAACCCAACAAAGACTTACGTAGATGGTGTCAATAATCCAACTAAGGGTCTTCCTACAGCCTTTATTAGCCTAGAGATATAGTTCATCTCATAAGGTACAGGCTGGGCTAAAAGAAATCACGCTATTGGAAGATGCTCTTATTTTTGCAAATGGCGGCCAAAGTCAAATCTCTTTTGACATTTGTGAACTAGACAGATTCAGAATACAAGTGAACTAGCGATACACTCCCAAGGAACGCGAAATAACGCTTTTTTTTTTTTTGCGTAACAATTCGTCTGTAGTATTGGCGCAGCGCGAATTTCGTCGCCGATTTCCTGTTAGTCCGGCACCGACTGCTCAAATAATGCGCCGTTTGGCCATCAACCTTGAAGAGTATGAGAAAACACAGGACTCTGGCAGGAGTGGCCCTTCTGCCAATAATATCGCAGTTGTTGGCAAGGATGTCGAGCTGTCGCCAAAAAATGGACCAGATGTCGTGTTTTGCAATTAGCCATCAGCTGGTCGTCCCTAAGGCAAATTTTGGTCAAAAAACTGCGCATGGTCCTGTACACAATCCAGGCCATGCATTAGTTGCTGCTTGTCAACCGCCAAACACGTGTAATCTACGCCCAAGCCATCCTCAATCTCGAGGCCGAAGTGGACGATTTTTCGACCAAAACCATAATGAGCGAAGAGTCCCATGTCCACCTCAGTGGGTACGTGGACAAGCAAAACTTCGCTTCTGGGGCACCGAAAAACTACAAATGATGCACGAGGAGCCATTTCACCTGCTTAAAGTGACTGCATTGGGGGCTGTTCACGCTGGAGAAATCATCGGTCAATTTTTTTTGAGGACGCCGCTGGTCAAACGATAACAGTGGACGGTGCGCGCCATAGAGCCATGTTAGCCAAATTTTTTCGCCGCAATTGAGCGAACTAAGACTGGAGGATATGTGGTCCCAACAGGATGGAGCAACAGCACACACTGCGCGAGCCACAACTGATATTCTGAAAGCGGCGTTCCCGACTTGCCTCATCTCTCGTTTCGCCGGCTTACATTGGCCCGCAAGATCGCACAATTTAACTGCTCCAGGCTTTTCTTGTGAAGTTTTGGAAGCCCAAGATTATGAAAGCCCTCAAGGACAGCATTCGACACGAGTGTGAGAATCTGCCACCCGAAGATCTGGCCGAAGTAATGAAATATGCCATAAACCAGGCCCGTATAGAAATCAATTGTCACGGCGCCTATTTGGCCGATATCTCTACTTAACCAATAAAATTCTAAAGGTTCAAATAAACATAATCAAAAAACAGAATCGAACTTTTCATTTAGGAAAAAATTAAAGTCAAACAATATCGAATGACTTTTTTTGTCCCACCTTGTACCAATATTAAAAGTTAAATTTTTTCAATAGAATAACATTTGGATTTTAAGTGTTGTGGGCGTGGCAACCTGCCCACAGATTTGCAATGATTTAACTGTCTAACGAGACTATTAAATAGAAAAAACGTTCTTTGGAAGCAAATGCATCTTCCTTATCAGGTGAAGTTTTAATGAACTTTTTATAAATGTTGCAAATAGTGAATTCGCAAATGAATTTTCAAAGTGTTGAAGTGCAAATTAATTCAATGTGTTAAACACTTCAAGTTTGTATACAACGAAACGCTTAAACTTTATTAAAATTTATTTACAATAAAGCGAAAAGTGCGAAATTTCTTTGGAAGTTTAAGTGAAGGATATATCAAAAGAAATTAGTAAAAAGTTGCTAAGAGTTTGCAAAATGGTTTTATTTAGTGAATTTTAATAAAATTATTTTCTGTTTTAATTGAATATTTGAGTAAGCCTCCTCTACAGCGTTTGTAAAGGGATTTCGTGGTTGGTAAGCAGTGCGACAGCTAAAGTTTGGCGTTTTTATTGAAATATTAAATGAATGGAGATATTTCAATTAGAATTTCAAAGTTATTTTGTTACAAAATCCGACCAAAAAGGTATTAAAATAATTATTAAAAATAAATTATTTTAGGATTTTAATGAATTTCGAACAAGTAAGGAAGTTTAAGTTGGTGAGTCCCTACATCATAATAAATTACTTTTAACAAAAGCGTTATTAAATCTTATAGTGTACACAACAAAGCTTTTATATCCTTTACACAGGAATATACCCTTCTATTTCTTTAAATACATTTAGGCATTTTCGTTTGCGCATCTACTAAAATTAGGCCCCCGAAGCCAAATATAAGTTCTATGAACCGGGTTTTGGTGTCAGGCCCGCCGAAATATCTCTAAGCGAGCTGCTATTAAGGTAAAATGATCAAGATCGGTTTGCCACTGACGGTGATATAAGCAAAAACCTAAGAAAGCTCAGTTTAATTTTCCTTAAGATATATGTACCTCGATTTTCGCAGGACATACACCTAAGCCAGGGAACAGCTTACTGTGCGCTCCTATCAAAGGAAAAGAATTTGGGAGAAAAATGTCACAAAGGTTCGGTGATGCGGACGAATTTTTTAAAAACTTTTTATTCCCCACTTTTTAAATTACATTAGACATAAAACATCGACCTCTGGACTGTGCAAAAGTTGAGCAGTGACACATGAAATGCTTAGTCGATCAAATGTCCTCTCTGCAGCCATTGTTCCTCTCTGCAGCCATTGTTCCTTACTACTTCCAAACGATGAAGGACTGAATGAGCCATCAATACACTCACCTTGCTTAATTTAGATTCCCTAGTTTTAAAACCTCCATATTCTTGCCCCCGTTCGTGTTGCCCCAAAGAATTCTCGTCATTTCGCCAACTGTTTTACCGTTTCACATTATTCTATGTTTGTGCTTACTCCTTCAACTTGACGCTCATTGCAGTAAATGACTTCGGTTTCCTTAGGCTCTAAGAAGCCTAATTATTGTTCCGTCTGTTTTCGATCACCCCGTTATGTCAAAAAACGAATATGTATAAGACGAACAACGTAAACTATGACCTCCCTCTTTTTTTGAAACACTATCCTAGATTTGATGCTCAAAAATACATTTGGGAGGGGAAATCTAATGGGGGTCGGTCACAGACTTTATTTCTCAAAGGCCGAATCTGGGGAAGTTATAGGCGTTTTTACATAATTTCTTAAATTTTTTAGAGCAACCTCCTTAGTTGATAAAGATAGGGGGTAAGTATGTTTTTGGAATATAGTTGAGAAAAAAAACGAATGGGGGTCTGTGAAACATTTTATTCCTCTAGAAGCAACTCCGAAGGAGTTAGAGGGGCTTTTACCCGATTTTTTTAAATTTTGTATGGCAACCATCTTAAGGGCTGGATATATGGGGTAAGCAAGTAAATTAATAGGAGTCGGTCTTACATTTTACCTTTGTAGGAAAACGCCGGAAGCTGTGAAAACGACTTAAAACAAATTTAAAAGGGTGCCCCGGTGGGGCAGTGGTAAGTGCACGAGTCTACCAGTCAGGGGGTTATGGGTTCGATTCCCACCAGGAACCCTGGCAAGTCTGCTTCATTCTTCTGTTATTTCTTTCTTATCTATCCTTCTCTAAATTTCTTTTTATCTTCCGTCTCAACCTATTCTATCTGCCTCTTTAGGTAACACAAAGGGACCGAACTAAGCGGACCCAAGTGAGCTGTATCCTTTCCTTCAATGGCTGCCTGTTCTACCTAACCTTACCTTACCTAATTTAAAAAAAATAAACTTTGTATGGCAACCTTGTTAGGGGGCGGAGATAGGGAATAAGCATGTATGTTCGTGGGTAAAAATCAATGGGAGTCGGTCATACATTGCACTTTTTACGAGGCAACTCCAGGCCAAAGGTTTTTTGTATAAATTTTAGAAAAAATAAACAGAGGTAGTCTTGGTTTTTGGATTTGATCTCGGTAAGTTATCAGGCGATTTTGCTGGATTTCAATAGCTTTTAATAGCTCGCGGATTATTTTGATAGTTTAATACCATTTATAGGTCTAAGCGATACTGGTAGGCTTCAAAAAGTTTATTTCAACCATAACACGTACAGACGGACATCGCTTAATCTTCGCTATCTATAAGGACTAAAAAATTATATACTTTATGGTGTCGCAAATGGATATTAAAGAAATTACATAATGGAATGACAAACTTATGTATAACCTTTTCACTTATGTGAAGGATATAAAAACAAAGTGCCTCGACAACCTACATGGTAGCGCGCTGGTGTTGCAGCTCGGAGGGTCCCAGGTTCAAATCTCAACTACGTCAAGTACAGAAAAACATTTTTAATTATAAATATTAAATATTAATAGAGTTTCGTTAGTCAAAAAAAAAAATCATTTAAATTTTTGGATTAATCCCGTTTATGCTTAAATTATCTTTTGAAGCTTATATCAAGTACGGTTTTAAATTTATGTCAATCGTTTTTAGGATAAATGTGGCTAAAAGAAAACAAAATCATACTGAATAAATCGTACTTGGTGTAAAAAACCCCGTACTTGGTTTAAGAAAATCCGTACTCACCGTACTTTTGCCACCGCTACGGCTTGATGTAAGTAATGATTCCTTGATGTATTATTTGTGTGCGCTTGCTGGACTATCACAGGTTAACTTTACCCAGCGCAACTGATTTATCCTTAACTGTTTGTTCTCATATTTTTTTTTAAATTGTTTGTCCAAATTTATTTACTTTTTTTGGGAATGTTTTTAAAGAAATTTTCATCCCAACTGGTCTGTACTCTTTTACCGGAATAAGTTTTTTATATTCGCTAATTTGCAAATAGTTTTTAAAAAAAAATAAATAAAATAAAATATTACTGACTTCCTATAAGCTACTTAGAACACAATTCATTTTAAAAATACCTTTTATAAATTTTCATAATCATTTTTATTGCATTCGGCAAATCCTACTGGCTTTGCGAAATCCTTTAAATTATGCTCAATTAAATTAAGTTGCAAATCAAATATATAAAATATGAAAAGTTTAAGTTTTTGCTAAAAAGTACCAAAATAAATAGAAATAAGCATTAAATTTATAAAAAATTTTCTTTTTTAATTCCCTTTCTGCAATTCAAATACATATTGCAAATCGAATGTTAAGTTTATTTTCAAATTAAAGTTGCTTCTTGTTTTAAGGTAAATAAGTAAAAGTGAATTAACTACAATAAAAAAACTTGTTTGAAATTATGCTCACTTCTGCACAGGGACCGAAAATAACAGTTATTTTTTAAAATTTGAAATCAAAAAGTCAGGTGGATATAATTTGTCTATCAGATATTTGAATACATCATATTGATGCTGTTATGCTAAGGAATAATAAACTTAAAAGACTTTAATTTTTTTGACTTTTATCAAAAAAGTCAAAATATAATTGTTATTTTTTGACTTTTATTTTTTAAGTCAGAAATAAAAGTTAAAATTTGACTTTTGTTCCTATTGAAAGCAGATGTTAAAAAAATTAAATAAAATATTAATTAAGTTTTAACACAGTTTTTATTTTTAGAATTATAAGTACATGTTGTATTTGTATTAAAACAAAAAGAAAAAAAAATATAATAGAGTACATATGTATATAAAAACGGTGATTGGCTAGAAAGTTAAGGAGTTGGTGTTTTGCATATTTTGCTCTGAAAATACAAATTACATTTAACTTTTATTTTTGACTTAAAAAATAAAAGTCAAATTTTAACTTTTATTTCTGACTTAAAAAATAAAAGTCAAAAAATAACTATTATATTTTGACTTTTTTGAAAAAAGTCATAACTGTTACGGTCCCTGCTTCTGCATGCATATGCTTGTCTGTGTATATGTATATGTGTGTCAGTGTGTCTGTGAAAGTATGTTTGTGCAAAACCTATGGGTATACATACATTCATGGTGGATATTTTTCCTTCATGCCATTATATTCGTTTTCCTTTTTCATATAAATTATTCAAAAGGTGCAAATCACCTTACAACAACAACAACAATAAACACAAAATAACACTACAACTGTTTTTTTTTTTAGTTTCAAATTTTATTAATTATTTACAGGTTTAATGTTTAACAACTGAGACCTGTTGAATTACTTGCAGTTTTTCATGGTTTGGGATTTTTGGGGGGTTTTCAATAAAACTTATTTTCTTTTCTATATGTACGAGTTATTATTAGTTTGTGCGTGTGTGCGGTATGTTAATGTGAATGTTACTAACACGCATACGATTAGGTGAATAAAGAAATAACAATCAATTATTTTACGTTTAGGTACTTAAACATTTCCCTTAACAATGCTACAAGCAATTAAAAATGATACTTAAGAACTTTTCGGTTGAGGCTGGCGGGCTCAGGATAATTGCACGCTACTTACTACTCACTTTTAAAGTGGCTCTTCGAAAACGCTCGATCCCGTTATCCGAACGTTGAATCATTTTTCAAGCGCTTCCATCTTCTGCGCTTTCCTTAAATTTTTGACACCAAGTTTCGAGTTGTCTTCCTCTACTTGATCCTTCCATCAAAGCTTCGGTCTTCCCCTTTTCCGTGATCCGCCACCAGGTTCGCTTTTAAACGACTTTCTAGCTGGATCGTCTTCATTAATTCTCATAACATGATCTAGCCAGCGTAAATATTGAATTCTAATACGCCTATGTCAATGTCATCGCAGATTGGTCCATTGATTTTTCGAAGAATTTTCCTCTCGGACACTCCAAACAAGTATTCATGCTTCAGAGCCATATAAAAGCACGGGTAGGCTTTGCTTTCTAACTGCCTACAAAGTTCAAAGTAATATCTGTTAGCCAAAACTGATTTTTCCTGTTCTGGTTATGGCCGTGCCGAGGTAGATAAAATTGTTGACCTTTTCAAAGTTGTAGTTTGCAATCTCCACTTTCGGCCCAAGTCTACTGGACGTCTTATTCGTTGATACCATTCACTGGGCTTTATCTACATTTAATGCCAGGCACACTTTGACTGATTTCTTCTCGACTTTTTCAAAGGTGACAGCTACTGGTAGTAATGTTTGCCCCATTATATCGATATAGTCGGCGCAAGCGATTAAGATTTGCGTCCCGAAAAATCTTTTCTAAGTGAATGTCAAAAGAAACACAGGAAAGGCTGTCCTTTGTCTTATGCCTCGTTCAGTGATGACAGGCTTGAAAATATTCTTTTTTATTTTAACTGAGGATTGTGTGTCCGTTAACGCCATTCTGCCCAACCATCCTAAACAGGTCGGCTAGAAACCTATAAGTTTCTGCTGCCTTATTATTATTATTATTTAGTGTTTTTACTGCTATTTCGATCTTATTCCACACTCAATACCGTCTTCTGAAATTGGTTCTGTGATATTTTCGTCGCCGCTATTATCGAATGCCAACAGGTGTGCGAAATCATTTGCCATAACCTTGGCACATCTGTATCAGTCACTAGAGGGCGTAGGAGATATTGAATACCAAACAACGGCTCCGAATGGTTTTATCTAGACAAAGCGCAGACCAATCTTGTTTCCCTCTTCATCTCAACTGTGGACTCCTAGTGTCACCTGGGGCAGCTGCCCTTAATACCAACTAGAGGTAGTAAGCTAAAATGTGCCAAACGTTAACCAACAAACACGATTAAATTGGACGCTGGTTAGAAACCCACTTTGTAAAAACTTAACTTTTATGAAAACACGAAGAAGAAGAATAACAAACTTCTTAATACACCATGATATATCAATGTATGATCAAATTTTGCAGGATATTTTCGTCTCGAAGTAACAATAAATAAGCTTTACTTCTCTGGATATTGTTCCTTGCACGCGCAGAGATGAAGTACTTTTTGCTTTCAATAACTACATATTCTTAAGCATCGGCTCCCCAGCTTTATGACTTTTAAATTTTTTCGCCAAAAAATTAATATCAAATATTTAATTTAATTGTTTTTGTTTCTGTCATCCATATCAGTCTAGTTTCATTGTCATAAACAACCAAGTTATTGCCATTAAATTTGTTCATGCACAAAAATTATTATTTGTTGCAAACAAATGAACAAAAAAAAACTTTCAGCTCAACATTGTATGAAATTCTGCTAAAACAAGTGCAAATTGTCCATAAAATATAGAGGAAAAACAAAAACAAAACAAAACGAATATAAATCATTTGCAATTTTATTGAGTTTTCTCGGCACCACAAAGTCAATTTCAATTATGCTTTTGTGTATGTGTGCGTGCATTTATTTTCTTCTTCTTCTTCTTCTTATTGCTGCCATTTCATAGAACGCAATACAATCTTGCAGATGCTTTTAATTTGGTTACATGTAAGCATGCTGTTGCATTGTCGTTTAAGTATTAAATCGAATTTCTTATTTTATACCTTAAGCGTGTTGTGCATTTGCATGTAAATTCATGTTGGTTTCCCTTTCATCTATGTGTCCTTTCACCACTATCGGTGTAATATTTTGGTCATAAACTATTTCCTTGACAACTTCTTTTCTTAAGGAGAGTACTTAACGTTAAGGATATTATTAAAAATATTTTAGTGTCGCTTAAAGTACTTTTTCGAAGGCAAAAGTAATGTGTTTTCATTATTATGTAATTTGAAAAAGGGTCATGATTACTATAAGTTTGCTAAAAGTTTAAGTACAAAAATACTTAACTAAGTTGTAACAAGCTTAAAGTTAAAATTTGAAAAATAGGTCAAACTGAAAAGAAAATTAATAAAATTTCTTTTTATAATCCCTGACTACCAATGGGACATAAGGTCCCAACCACCCTCTTATAGGGAGCTCTATTACGACATTTTGGTGTAACGCTATTCCGTAAGAGGTCGACTGCTTGCAGTTTTGAATAATTAAAGTTGTAACAGAAGACCCAACATTCCGATTTTTCCTTTCAGATTCCACCGAAGCAAACAATGTTGTCAATTGTTTCAAAAACTTTTAATTTCTCTGAAATACAGTCACAGAGTAGAGATGTTATTTTTCAGGTTTAACAAATCAAAGACTTATGTACGATTTGGACAATATACGCGTAAGATATACCACAGACATTAAATTGCAAAAGTGTGTAGGCGCAGGTAAATGTTTTTCTGCGCTTCCAAGTTTTGCAACCAAAAAAAAAAGGGCAGGCTCTATGTTAGAGTTGTAAATGCAAAGCCTGGTTGAGATCTCCAAATAAATTGTAGCGTGTCGAATGCAGCTTTTTTCATATTTTGTGGTAAAATATTCTTATCTGCCCCATCAACTTGTGGCTGACAAGCTGTTTAGACTAAAGTTACATAAAGATTCTGTACGATGAAGAGCTTTTTCTTCACCGGCAGCTATATAGAGCAATTCGAAATCTTTGAATTGTTGTCTATATGCCACTAAACTATTTATTGGGCAGTGATTTTTACTTAGGAGAGATTGCGACCGTGAAAAACGCGACAAGAAATAATAAGTCTGATGCTTATTCGAGTTCAAGATTAACAATAAATTCTTTATTCAAAAATTCTTTACTTAAAGCTAAACATTATATACAAAAGTATTTACATAAGAGCCACACTGTTGTTGTTTTATTTGTTTCTCACTTCCAATGAACCAACTCATATTTACTTACAAGTATGTATGCAAAAACAATACTTATTGCATTCTTGTTGACAACAACAACATAACATATTAGTTAAAAGAATTTAAGCGAGAAACAAATAATAAAACTAACGGTTAAGTAGCAAAATAAGTTACAGTGGTTTGTATGTACCAAAATTAAGACAAATTACAGTGGTAACAGTGGGCGAAAAAGCAAACAAATTTAAAACAATATAAATGAAAATTAAAAAGATTAGTTATGAAAGCACAAAATGTTTTTGATACCATTTATGTTATGCGGTGACCTAACATGCCGGCCCCATTGAAAAGACACTTTCAAGAAGAAGATAGTAGAGCCAATCTGTGGATAGGGCGACGTATAACACCTTTTGTTGTTTTTATGTCGGCAACTCTAACACAGCCATCTCTGCCACGTACAATATTGATGATTCTACCCATAAGCCATCGCTGTGGTGGTAGATTATCCTCTTGAATAAGAACTAAGGAACCATTAGCGATATTAGGATTTAAGCGAGTCCATTTGTTGCGAGTCTGTAGTTCATTTATGTAATCGTGAGACCATTTATACCAAAATCTTTGTTTAATAGCACTTATTCTGGACCAATGCTCGAGATTATTCACTTCTTTTGAAAGGACATCACGTTCTGGCAAACTACGTAGGGGAGCGCCTATCAGGAAATGGCCTGGTGTAAGGGCTTCGAAGTCACTAGGGTCAGACGATAAGGGCGAAATTGGTCTCGAATTTAAAATGGCTTCTATTTCGATCATTGCAGTTGCTAGTTCCTCGTATGTGAGCCTTGTGTTGAACAACGTTTTTGTTAAGTGACTTTTGGCTGACTTGACGGCCGCCTCCCACAATCCGCCAAAATGTGGTGCCCTAGGGGGAATAAAGCGAAAATTAATAAATTGGTTTGTACAATAATTTGTTATAATATTTGTGTTTTTGGGCTCAAAAAGGAACGATTTTAATTGAGCCAACTTAGAATTTGCACCAACAAAATTAGTTGCGTTATCACAGAATATATCTGTGGGCAGACCTCTTCGACCAATCATTCTTTTCAAGGCAGCAATAAAGGCATCAGTTGATAGGTCTGACACCACTTCAATATGGACAGCTTTGGTTGCGAGACAGACAAACACTGCTATATAAGTTTTGTATGGAACCTTTCCTCTGATTCTTAGGTAAGTGTTGACTGGGCCACAAAAATCAACTGCACATCTAGCAAAAGGCCTTGAAGGGTTGAGTCGCTCAACAGGTAAATTTCCCATCATTTGTTGTAACAGTTTTGGACGATAGCGAATACATTGTGGACATGAATTAACAATGCGACGACATAGATCTCTTGCGTTGACAATCCAAAACCTCTGACGAATCAATGACATTAAAGCCTTTGGACCAGCGTGATAGTTATTGATATGTAGATATTGCACATAACAGTGAACGAAATGATTTTTGCTGGGTAAAATTATAGGATGCTTTTGTCCTTCGGAAATCGCCGCGAATTCTAGCCGACCTCCGACCTTAAGCAAATTGAAACCATTGGATGAATCTAGGAAGGGGTTAAGACATTTTAGGGCACCTTGAGGGTCTTGTTTCTTTAGAGCTCGATTTATATCATCTTGAAAATGATGTTTCTGGATGTTGAAAACTATACGAAGTAAAGCGTTTTCTAGTTCTTGAGGCTGCAACGAATCAGAATTAAAAATATTAGTATTTTGTTTTTGCGTAAAGCGAAGCATCCAGGCTACAATACGAATAATTTTGATATACGAGCTATATTTTTCTAATGCGGTTAATATGTAATTAGGAGATGTGTGAAGGCATAATGCGGTTTTTCGCTTTTCTTTTTCGATTTCAAGCTGGTTTTCTGTAGAGACGTTAATTTTATTAGGAGGCCATTTATCAGCATCAGACGAGAGAAATACAGGACCGTTGAACCAAATCGATGAGATGAGTTCTTGTACTGTTGAACCACGAGACACGATATCTGCAGGATTTAAATTCGTTGGAACATGCCGCCATATACAGCCATTAGTTAGATCTTGAATTTCTGAAACTCTGTTGCCAACAAATACAGATAATGTCGAAGAATGTTGTTTCAGCCAGTGAAGAACTATCTGCGAATCAGTCCATAGAACTACTTCGAGATTAGGTATTGAAAAAAGACCTTTAATTTTAGAGTATAATTTTGCCAAAAGTTGGGCTCCACACAATTCAAGTTTTGGTAAAGATTTTCTTTTTGTAGGGGCAACTCTAGATTTTGCGGTAAAAAGTCGAACAGAAATCCCTGAAGAATTTTGAACACGCAAGTATATACAGCATCCATAAGCACGGATTGATGAGTCACAAAATCCATGAAGTTGTACTAGTTGGGGTTGGGCAGCAAAACAAAACCGAGGAATTTCAAGTGAAGTTAAGGTTTTGAGATCAGATACAAAATATTCCCAAGCGGAATGTAGTTCTTGAGGTATAGACTCGTCCCAGCCAATTTTTAGAATCCATAATTCTTGCATGATGATTTTAGCTTTTATAATAAGAGGAGCTAACAGTCCTAGCGGATCAAAAAGTGAAGACGAGAGCGACAAAATTGTTCGTTTAGTAACTTTCCTATCTACTCGAACCCTTGGAGAAAATGAAAATAGAAAAACATCTCTGTGTTGATCCCAAGTGATACCAAGAGCGCTGGTTATTGCAGAGTCTTCAATATTTAAATCTTTTACAGTCTTGTCATCTTGAAAATCTTTATGATTTGAATGCCACTTATCTAATTGAAAGCCACCACGTGTAAGAATTTCATTTACCTCATTTTTCATTCGAGCCAATTCTTCTAATGTGTCTGCGCCGCCTAAAAAATCATCAACATAAAATGATGACTTTATAGTTACTGCACCCAACTGAAATTGATTGATATATTGATCTGCGAGATAATGTAGACCTTTAATGGCTAAATAAGGAGCTGCTGACATGCCGTAGGTGACCGTATTCAGCTGATATGTGCGTATTTCTTCTTCTTCAGAATTCCTCCACAAAATATACTGGTATTTTCGATCATGAGGTTCGATAAGGATTTGTCGATACATCTTTACAATATCAGCTGTAATAGCAAATCGATGGAAGCGAAAACGAAGCAAAATTTTGTAAAGTTCATCTTGAATTGTTGGGCCTACCATAAGTATGTCATTGAGAGACTTTTGTGAAGATGAGGGACAAGAAGCGTCGAAAACTACTCTTAGCTTTGTTGATGTACTATTTGGCTTAAAGACGCAATGGTGAGGAATGAAATAATGAGGCTCATCTAAGCGAGGACTACAAACGAGACTCATGTGACCACAACTTTCATACTCCTTCATAAAAGCGACATATTGTGATTTGAGACTGCTATCACGCATAAACCGTTTTTCTTGAGACATCAATCTTTTAAGAGCTGTATTTCTGGAGAGACCTAAAACGTCTGAAGATTCTTTGAACGGCAATTTAACAACAATCCTACCAGAAGATTCCCGACAAACAGTTTTGTTAAAAAACGATTCACAATCAGATTGTTCTGGAGTCAAATCATTGGAGTTAGATTTAATTTCTTCGATTTCCCACAAACGTTGAAGTTTAAGATCAACTTCTTCTTCTATTGACAGCATACAAGTGGAACCAACATTGGATTGATTTGAAATATAACGACCTGCTACAATCCACCCGAAAAGCGTTTTGTGTAACTTTGGCAGATTAGGGCCAAGTTTAATCTGTCCAACTGACAAAATATCAAAGAAAGTTTCAGTACCAATGAGTAAGTCGATTCGCTTAGATTTGAAGAAGTTCTCATCCGCTAGTTGGGTATTTGAAGGCAAATTCCAATTCGAAATGTCTAACTCAGAGTCGGGCTGATAAGAAATATGTTGTGTGACACAAAATGACAACGTTGCTTCAAAATCAGTAAAACGAGACCTCACATTTGTCAACGATTTATATTTACTTTTAGTACGAGTATTGCCGATGCTAGCGACCTCAGTAGTTTGTTTTGTACGAGGCAAATGAAGTTTTTGGGAAAACTCATCAGTGATGAAATTTAATTGGGAACAGGAATCTAACAATGCGCGTCCTAGTTGATAGGAACCAGTGGCATCACGAACGAGAACCATGGCAGTTGCAAGTAGTACTTGCTCTGGTGAGGATTTTTCCATATGAGTATGGACCGAGGCGGGAGATTCATTCAAGGCAGAACTAGAATTAGATGGTTCAGCAGCCGAGGACGAGGGCCTTACAACTGGCTGAGACCTATGAAGCAAACTATGATGCAAACGTGAACAAAATTTGCACTTGAATGTAGAGGAACAGTTGTTTACTTGATGCCCCTTTGACAAGCAATTTAAACAAAGTCCTAAGCGTTTAACATTCTCGAAACGTTGGTTGACATCCATGTCTTTGAATCGAGAGCAACGATTAATGGTGTGATCACCATTTGAGCAAAGTACGCAACTGCGTTTTGATACCGAAAAAGTATGACCAGAGTTTGAAGTTTTATGTTTGGACTTACCAGAATGATGATTTTCCGACTTACGAGCTGTCTGTGTATGGTTGGTGTCAACCGATTCCAAAAACTGGCAGCGTCTTTCAAGGACCTTGGAGCAATCATCCCATGACGGCAGTTTGGTAAAGTCCAAAGAGTCTTTCCACTTTCTTCTGGTTTCATCATCAACTTTTTTCATCACTATATGAATAAGCATGGAATTGGCAATATCAGTATGTGAACCGAGAGACAAAAGAGAGCTATAAAGAGCAGAAACATTATCAACAAGACTACGTAATTGTGTACAGTTGTATTGCGACATGGCAGGAAGTTCAAATAGAGTGGTAATATTTTCCATAAAAATTAGCGAACTATTATCGTAACGCGCTTTCAACCTTTCCAGAGCCTTCGGGTAGTTTTCGTTAGTAATCTGGAAAGCTTTGACCGTTTCCAATGCTTGCCCTTGTAGGCAGTTGAGCAAATGGTTGAATTTTTCAATATTTGATAAACCGAACTCACGATCAATAACTTGGTTGAACGACGTAATAAAGTTTTTGTATTCACTGTACTTACCACTAAATGTGGGCAATTTGAGCTGAGGCAGTTTATGGCTGGCAACTGGGAAACAAATCGTAGAATCAGACATCGTTGTATTATGAATATCCTCACCAAGCTGCGATTGTATATTTAATTTCGCTGCGATGTATAAATCCTCAATTTCGGGCCTACCATTGTCATCTGGGTCATATTTTTCAATTTGGGTTTGATATGTTAATATCTGCTTAAAATATGATTCCAAAATCCCCAAACGGCACTTGAGCTCAGCTGACGAAAGTGTCTTACCTTCACCCCTTCCATTGGCTTCAATTTGGTTTTTGATGCGGGAAATACTTTTTTTTGTATTGGCCCGTTGTTGCTTTACTTCCTCCAAAGTCATCATAAAAGTTTGAACCACTTATGCCGGACACTGTATCACTGAATTCGATAAATTTTTAATCACCTTTGATTTTATTTTAACAATTTTTTGCCTTTGAAGAGCCAAACAAATTTAATTTAATTATGTTTTTTTTTTTTTGATTTAGTATTTCAAATTTTTGTTTTAAAAGTTTTGAATGTACCACAGTATATTGTCTCTTTTTTTTTTAAAGTGTTCCAAATATTTTTTAAATGTTAATGTTTCTGTAATGTTTTTCCACTTCACTACACGACCGTACACTTTGTTTAAAGATGTACTTCAACGAAAGTTTTTGAATTTAACACGGACCGCACAACGAAAATTTATAAAGAATCACTTGCCCCACGTTGGGCGCCAAAATGTACGATGAAGAGCTTTTTCTTCACCGGCAGCTATATAGAGCAATTCGAAATCTTTGAATTGTTGTCTATATGCCACTAAACTATTTATTGGGCAGTGATTTTTACTTAGGAGAGATTGCGACCGTGAAAAACGCGACAAGAAATAATAAGTCTGATGCTTATTCGAGTTCAAGATTAACAATAAATTCTTTATTCAAAAATTCTTTACTTAAAGCTAAACATTATATACAAAAGTATTTACATAAGAGCCACACTGTTGTTGTTTTATTTGTTTCTCACTTCCAATGAACCAACTCATATTTACTTACAAGTATGTATGCAAAAACAATACTTATTGCATTCTTGTTGACAACAACAACATAACATATTAGTTAAAAGAATTTAAGCGAGAAACAAATAATAAAACTAACGGTTAAGTAGCAAAATAAGTTACAGTGGTTTGTATGTACCAAAATTAAGACAAATTACAGTGGTAACAGTGGGCGAAAAAGCAAACAAATTTAAAACAATATAAATGAAAATTAAAAAGATTAGTTATGAAAGCACAAAATGTTTTTGATACCATTTATGTTATGCGGTGACCTAACAGATTCGTTAATTTCGTTATACACATAGATGTGGATCATACCAATAGGTTACCTAAGTTTTGCAAACATTATTTTGTATCCCAACTGCACGTGGCTTTAACCTGTTGACGTCAACATTTTCCTTTAGATGTCTTGGGGGATTTTCTCAAGAGGCACTCACCATCGGCATATTTTAGGTGATCCGATAAGGAATTCTAGTGTAATTTAATTCAAACGTTGCGTCAGAATTAATCACTATTTTATTTTCCTTTTGTCTTTCCAGTACTTGAACTGAAAGACTGTTAGTACGAAATAAAGAGACGTGATGTGTATGAAGACTTGTAACCCAATACACTTTATTGCAAAAATTGGTCATCTTTTATACAAAATGACATAATTAATAAAATTAAAGTTTACATGAATTGACCTAAATAAAAATGCATATTGAATAGTTGCTAAAAATAATGCATGCATTGTAGTTTTGTTTTCATAATAAAGTTCAATTAACTTAACTAAAAATAATGCATGCATTGTAGTTTTTTTGTTTTCATAATAAAGTTCATTTAACTTAAATAAAAATTATGCATGCATTGCAGATTTTATGAACATAGTGACAAAATCAAATTATATTAACAATAAAATAAAAGTAACTTAACATTCTCCCCGGCATTGACGAATGGTCAATTAGATTCAGACTTGAATTGTGAAGTTTTGCCGTGGATGTGGTGTGGGTGTTGTCCTGTTGTTTGGTGGCGGAGTCGAACAATTAGGTGATTGCGCCATTTCTGTTATTGCAGCGGTACTGGATCTTCTGCGTATTACCGTTATAGCTGAAATCAGTAGTATGGATATTACGCTGACGATTAAGGCAGAATATGCAACTGTACTACTGGGTTTTGAAGTTGAATGATGTTGAAAACTTGAAGTGTGTAATGCTTCTAACTTTTGTTGCAAGCCCCTCATTTTATTAAGTTGCACTGAAATCTGGTCTATCATCAATGAGTCATTGGTTCTGTTGATGTGTTCACTCTTTGCAAGGTTATATGAAAGCTCTGAGATGTTTGCAAGACTCGTGTAGGATGCCCCAGTCACTGTTGATATTGATTGTTGTCCGGTTATATGAATAAAATCATGCTTAATGATACATTCTGGGTCCATAGTTAATATTCCAGAGCCTTCTAAATGTAGAGTTATAATTTCCTTCCCACAAACTGCTGTTGCTCGTGTGGTTGATGATGATGAATATATCCATTGGTTGTGCTTTAGTGGTGACCACGTTATGTTTGCCGGCAGTCTTCTTAGGTTGCAAGTTGGAATAGTGACGTTGTTAAATAAGTTTACTTCACATGAGCATCTATCTGCGCCGAAATTGTATTCCAGTTGAATATTATAGCATATGAATACATCCTTCTTGATGACGTTACATGAGTTAAGTTGATCTGATGATATTGGAAAGTAATGTCTTCGGCTTGTGTCTATTGCTAGTACAGAACTACAAGTTTCTAGAATTAGCATCGTGTTGTTCACTGTGCAAGGGATGGGAATCAGATTATATAATTTAAATTTATTGTGCTCTACTAATGGTAGCGTAATACTAAAACACCACGTGCTTCTGTGTAATTCCACCTTTTATTTTCATTACCTTATAAAATTCTAACAAGTCATTTTCAGGTGCTGGTAACATTAACGAATCAGGCATATGCGGTTTGATTTTTTGTATTTCGACTTCGAGTTGTAGCGGGGTTAACAGTAACGGGTTGATTTTTCCATGATGAGTGTCGACTAATGTATCCAAGATACATGCTTGCGTTTTTTGTAAATTATTTGCTATGAGTGATAGTTGCATGAAACCCATATTGAACATATTAGCAAGCCTAAGTTGGTACAGTTCTTCGTTGTGTAATTCTTCATCTTTAACTAATTCATTTATTGTTGATTGAAGACTATCAAACTTAAATTTTGCTGCAGTTAGACCTTGTTTAACGATGTTCATTGTTGAGTTTACCACTGAAGTTTGATCCTTTATAAGTTTTAGCATGAACGAGTCGTCTTCTTGTAATTGGGCAATGGTTGCTGACATTTTATCTGCATACTCTGAATCAAGTACACCAAACACTTAAATAAAAATTATGCATGCATTGCAGATTTTATGAACATAGTGACAAAATCAAATTATATTAACAATAAAATAAAAGTAACTTAACATTAGGTTTCCAAAGTATTTAAAGGGGGTTCCCATGTGACCATGATGACCATTTAGAGCCAAGCGACTTACGGCACTGTGACAAGAATAAATAAAAACGCCAACAAAATATATCTTCGCGTAACGCCAGTGGTAACCTTAAACGTATCTAACAACTGATCATTGTGTAGAATTTAGCATTTGAAATCCACTTATATGACCTGAATTTAATTAAAAATCAATACCACCAGGCAAAGACTTCACTTTTAGCCCAACTGCGGGCGGTGATTTAATGTCCTCAATTTCTTTTTGTTGATTTCTTGAAACGTTAGAAAACATGTTTGTCCGCATATTCCAAGTCCTTAAGATATTTGAAGGCTGTCAACCGGTAAATGCGACTACTTTTCATATCCAAATTTATCACGCAATCAATTATAAAAAGGAAAAAAATTAGCAACGAGGTTCTTCCTTGCCCTTCAAAAGTGGTAACCTCAAACGCATGTGAGAATTGACTAATGTGTATAATTTGGCATGTGAAATCCACTGTCATGACCTGAACTTAATTAGGAAAATGTAAACTTCCATGCAACAACTTCACTTTGGAATAATTTACTTCCAGCCCAACTGCGTGCTTCGTTCTAATGTCATTAATATTTTCCTATAGATGTTTTGGAACCTCTCTCAGAAAACATTATTCATGGTTATACTGTAAGTCCTCGAGATATTTCAAGGATGTTTGACTCTTTGGTTTCCTCTTTCTAAAATCGACGTATAATTGGATGTCAAAATGTTGCTCAAAATTTTGTTTTCCGAAGGGCATATGGATCGTGAAACTTCAGGTTATTGTAGGATATGTAAGGACGAGGACTAACTGTAAGCGATAGAGCATGTTGTTTTCCACTGCCCAAAAATTTTGGATCCATTTAATCAATCGCAAGGAGAACTCAACGATTTTTCGGTGTGTAAGCCCAAAGAGTTTTCATGACAATCAGATGGATGTAAAATAGGCATTAGAAAGAGAAGTTTCAAATGGTAATTAAATTGGTTTTATATTTTTGGTGAACGACTTTCCTTTTCTTTTTGTAAGCTTTTCTACATCTTTTTCTCATTTATTTTATGTCTCATTTGTTTCTTAAAAGACACACAAAAAGCCCAGGAGGCCTCCGAGTGCTAATATATGATTTTGAAAAAAAATTTGGGGCTACCACACTCGTAACATTTTTGTCTCTTGTGCCATATAAAAAGAAAATCAATATTTAGAGCCTTCGTTCCCCATTGTCACCAACAGACTTATCAAATTTACCACAAATTAATAGCGTAAATATTAAGTAAAAAGTGTAAAAACCAAACTAAAAATCAAAACCATAAATTTTTACCCCCGCAATAGCAATCAAAAATGAAAAAAAAAAACAAAATTGTAAGTATTACGTGGAAAAATCTCAGTTAATAACTTGGCCAACAGTATTTGCGGTTTTAACGGCAACTGACGCAAGTGCAAGTGCTTAAGCTTTCATGTAAACCACATTCATATTTCCACATGCAAACAACCAACGGCATTTATAACTTATTTTGCATTCCAGCATTCGAGGCATCAATGCAATAAACAAACATGTACAACATGCGTGAAGGTATTTTTCCAATATCCTTAAAACGTTCATGTATGGCTGCATATGAAATAGCTTGTGAGAGATTCATTTCCTTTTATACGTTTAGTTCTAGCTGTGTAACAAGAAGTTATACATTGTTGAAAAATAGAGATGAAAGTATGTGTGTGTGTGTGTGTATGAAAAAAAGCACTTTAGCATTAGCTTGAAAATGAACTACATTTTCAGGCCACAATGAAATTGTTAATGCAGTAACGACAACAAACACGAAAGGAAATAACGAATCGAACAGTGGCCAAAAAGTACATATTTTTACTTTCTACAACTTGATGATCCAATGGTTCCTCATCAAACTGAGATAAATTAAAGAAAAACAGTCTGCCCTGTAAAACCATTGCTTTTATTCGTAAATTAAGCATTAATTTAGAATTTGATTGGAGTTTTACCACTAAAAATCACAAGGTTATGATATTTCTTAAGCTCTTGCTTCTTTTGTGTACGACAAATGAAGAAATTCTGGTTGGCATCCAATAGTCTTCCTTTTAAAAGCTGACAGATTTAGACTTCGACTAGGATATTTACTTCATGAGACATAACCTCGCCGTTACTTAAGCAAAGTTAATAAATTAGAACAGATTACACAAGCATAGGTTAGAGCAATCTAAAAATGATTCTTCAGGAAAGAGGCTGGACTATAAATGCTTTGAAAACTGTCCAGGTATCCTTTTTGAAGAAATTGTACAATAAAGGCAATGAATTTGGAGGATGTGCCTATTGAGTTTTCTAGACAGGAAACCGGCCGGGAACGCTCACTTGGAATATGTTCGAATATGGCCATAAGGGCTTTTGATGCCTGTCAGAGGCAAAATCAGTCAGAATTTTCGACCGGACTATTTGGGCCCAGAGATCATGAGGCCCTGATAAAGGAGCTTAACTTTGGTACACTGATTGTTCTCAGTAATCAAATGGCGATACTGGTGCTAGTATTTTTGGTCCAAAATTTCAGAGGACCCTGCTATGAGCAAATGCTCGTCGATATTTCAGGCTGAAATTTAAGCCAT